>CM073644.1:25992852-26007024 GCA_037074605.1 Trachinotus ovatus
CTGGCCTGAACAGATTTATATAGTCATATTCAGTCATACTCATAGTCCCACCTTGTGGTTACAGGAAGTGTCATGTTTTACATTTTCATGTGCTCCTCCTAGCAGGTTGATCAGAAAGATGTCAAACCTGATCAAAGTCATGCTTTAGAAGTTGATGAAGCTCTATGGTGCGGAAAATTTCAATGGTTCACCATGTAAAATCAACTTGATATAACTCCAGAATGCATTGTCCAAAAGGTCTCAAACTTCACGTTTCAAAAGAGGCCCGGCTTGAACACATCTGTGTGCTCATATTTAATCATACTCATGGCGCCACCTAGTGACAACATTAACTTTTACATACTCCTCCTAGCAGGTTTATTAGAGCCTCCTCAAATGTTGTGGCAAAATACTTCTAACCTTGATGATGCTTAATTACAAAAATTATGAGTTTCCATTTAGGGGTGTGGCTCTGGCGGTGCAGCAAATCTTGCAACAGGAAGTTAATGTAACTCTGTCATACTTTGTCCAGTCAGCCCCAAACTTTATAGGTTTGATAAGAGTCTTTGCCTAACCACATGTGTATGCTCAGTTGCAGTGATACAGCCACCTAGTGTTGACAGGAAATGTTATGATTTGCCATGAAAAATAAACTCTCTAGCGCTGCCATACATTGTCAAAATTGCCTAAAACACTCTATGTTTGATAAGTGTCCCGGCCTGAACAGATTTATATATTTATATTCTGTCACACTCATGTCACCACCTAGTGGTAACAGGAAATGTCATGTTTTACATTTTCATGGACCCCTCCTATCAGGTTGTTCACAAAGATGTCAAATCTGTTCAAAGTCGTGCTTAAGAAGTTGATGAATTCTACAGTGAAAAGTTTTGACTTTTCGTTGGACACCTTGCCCCCATGGCGCAAATTTTGATGATTCACCTTGAAAAATGAACTTGCTATAACTCCAGAATGCATTGAACGCAGGCCTAAAACTTCACGTTTGATTAGAATCCAGGCCTAAACACATCTACATGCCCATATTTAGTCATAGCACCACCTAGTGGCAACACAAAACATCAACATTCTGGCAGGTTGATGACAGCCTCAAATGTTGTGACAAAACACTTCACACCTTGATGATTCTTAATTGCAAAAATTATGAGTTTCCATTCAGGGGCGTAGCTCTGACAGTGCAGCAAATGTTGGAACAGAAAGTTAATATATCTCTGCTATACTTTGTCCAAGCAGCCCTAAACTTTACAGGTTTGATAAGAGTCCCAGTCTGAACACTTCTATATCCTCTATTTCAGTCATAGTCATAGCGCCACCTACTGGTGACAGGAAATGTCATGTGCAGGAAATCCTAATGCGTGTGGCGGTCACCGCGGTGCCGGACTGCTTTGCCTGACCTGTTCTCGGCCCCCCGGCGGTGTACAGGGGTGCGAGGGCCCGTTCAACGCTGCTTGCAGCTTTAATTAATTTTGTGACAGGGTCTATTTCAACCAAAACCATGATCTTTTCCTCAACCCAACAAAGTAGTTTTTGTTCCTAAACATTACCAAAGTGGAAAATGAAAACAAAAAGAAAAAAACAAACAAAAAAATTAAATCAAGTAAGTGTACAACTAAGTAAATATAACTTTCTGAGACACACAGGAGACATACCCCTCTCTCTTTGGGGATAGTTCTGCGCTTGATCCATTCATCCACCACAACTTCAAAGGCTACCTCATGAGGACTTGGTTGCTCTTCATAGTGTCACACCTGACTTCCTAAACGCTTTCCCAAAGACGTTTAATTAGCACCTAATGGCAGCAGACATTTACAACACTACCAAAATAACGCCATCCTAGATGATGTGTCTTTTGAGTGCAAAAAATAAGGCGCTTAGAGAGACACTGGGTGCTCCATACAAGTTAAAAAGCCCAATAGCTCCAGTGTGACTATTTTTACCTGGATGTAAATAGACACTCAGATTTTTATTCAAGAAAGTTTTTACTTATTAACATTTGTAGACTTCTCTAAAATGTATGAAAATCAGTCTCACACCAACATCACTGTCTCAAAAGTCCTAAACAGGATAATAATTGGTTCCTGTTGCCATGGCGCCGCGGATGGCTGCCTCGGTGTGTTGGTGCGCACTTTTTTGCCTTATTTTCTTTATAAATTCAGTTTTCTGCTTTGGTTTCCGGAGCTCTTTCACCAGAGAAGAGCTCATTAACATCAGAGAAACAACTCCAGTGGATTTTTTCCACCTTTCTCGACTCACCTGTGGAATTATTGGACATTTTGGTCAGAGGTCACTGACCTTTGCTCTCGCAGTGAAACGCCGGAGGAGAGGAAAACGCGCCGGTGCGCCTGCACGTCTCCGCCGGCGCGGACTCCGCACACCGCTCCCAGGTATCTTTCTCTCCAAGGTGCGTTCACTGCCCAACAAGCTGGATGAACTTCAGCTACTGATGCAGAAGAACAGAGACTTTTCTTCATCTTCTGTTCTGTGCTTCACGGAGACGTGGCTGTGTGGATCGATTCCGGACTCTGCGCTGGAGCTGGCCGGCTTCCAGCTCTTCAGAGCGGATCGCGACACAGAGCTGTCCGGCAAAACCAAAGGTGGAGGAATGTGTTTTTATGCGAACAGTGGCTGGTGCAGAGACGTGACAGTGATCCTGCAGCACTGTTCTCCTGACCTGGAGACTTTCATCATAAACTGCAGGCCCTTCTACTCCCCCCGTGAGTTCACCTCATTCATCCTGGTCGGTGTTTCCATCCCACCACAGGCCACAGCAGATACTGTGTGTGGAGCGGACCAACCCGGACTCCTTAGTTATTGTCCTTGTGACTTTAAAAAGGTAACCTCACCACGAACTGCCCAAATCAGACAGTTTGTTAATTGCCGACCAGAGAGGGGAACACTCTGGACCACGTTACACCAGCAATCAGTGGTGCTTATCACGCCGTCCCCCGGGTGCACTGGGCCACTCTGACCATGTCATGGTCCACCGTAATTCCCACATACAGGCAGAAACTAAACTGTGTAACCTTTTGTTTACAAGAACCTCCAGAACCTCCAATTGCACCAATACCAGAACAAATTCCTTGTATGTGGAAACATACTTGGAAATAAAACGATTCTGATTCTAATTGTGTGCATCCACAGTGTTTTATATGTTGTGTATTATCATCTCCCAAAGATGTCTGAGTGCTCTAATCTATGGAATCAGAGATCAGACCATCAGACCCGTCCTCATGTACCATCTCTGCTGTCAGTGGAAACGCTGACCTTTTCTCTCAGATCCCCAACCAAGGCAAAAATCAGCATACTAATCACTTCATAGATAAATATTGTCTTTAACAAAATCTTTTTGTTTGCTGCATGGTACTTATGACTTACTGTTTGAAACTGCAGGACAGAATGTTAGAATTATTTTACAGGCATGGTTGTAGGAAATGAAAACACTAGAATAATAGCCTGTAGGTTTAAAACTACTATGAACTGAGCCAATCAAAATGTATTATAAGACTGCAGAGACAACACTTGGTGAACCCAGGCCTCTTCCTGTAACAGAAAGTTTATGAGTCACCTCACACAACATTTCATAAATTTAATGACATTCAAATAGTCTTTTTTTCATAGTCCTTTAAAAATGGTCCCTATGCAGTAATTGTAGTACCTTTAATTTGCTTATTATCTAACGTGATTCACATAACTTTTACTTAATATTACTTGTACGAACTGCTTCTGTTCTGGATTGACGAACAACTTAAAGAAGAATATCACTTTTTATCATAATGTAGGACTAAGGGTGAAGACACGCGAACACCTAGACAGAGCCACCACCATCTGTTTTCTAGAGAGGAATCCCACAGAAGGAGCACAATGTTAAAGGACAATTCTGGCTCACTCATTAAAGCTTGGGCCTTATTTTAGTAACTTTGGTCCTCGTTTCTGACAGTTGGTGTAACATTGTACTCAACTAATTGCTGAGATATGACAATGTGTGACATTGCCCATGTAAAGAAGAAAATAAGCAATCAGAAAGGTTGTAACAAACCAACAGTTTATCCAGATGATCTAAATCACTTTATTGGAGGTCAAACTAAAGTAGTTGTATCTGAAATCTTGGTAATCATCCCTCATTGCAAAGAGGCAGAGAATGATTAAAAACTTTTATAAATGAGATGACATTAAATGATACATAAAAAAGTACAGTTTAGGGAGCCATTGGGTGTTCCATACGGGTATAAACAGCCTAAGAGCTCCAGTGTGACTATTTTCACCTGGATGCAAAAAGACACTCAGATTTTTTATTCAAGAAAATGTTTAAATATTAACATTTGTAGACTTGTACTTGCCAGCTATAGCTTCAACACACATGACTCACAAGATGGCATGGGCCAGCAAATTAGAATATTATGGTAAAGGTATTACATCACCAATTACTAATATATTACACATGTTTACATGTGATGGTGTCACATGAAGTGGGTGTGAGGACTGAGCTCATAAACTCTGTGAACATCGCAAGACCTTCACTTCACAAACTGAAGAAGATTGAGCTTTTGTGCTGCAATCAACAGGTTCATATTTTCTGTTTATTAAATGCTTCTCTAAAATGTATGAAAATCAGTCTCACACCAACATCACTGTTGGACTGCAGTACCAGGAGTTGATGGCATTAGTGTTGTTTTCTATTGTGTCTACAGTGCCATCCTGTGTGTTTCTCCTCATTAATGGGACCATGTTATTCATATTGAGGAGTAAACCAGTGTTTTGTGAGACCTCACGATACATTCTTCTGTATAACCTCATTTTTGCAGATACTGTAAACTTGGCTCAGAGTCAGTTAATGTACCTACTGGCTGCTTGTAGAATAAGGCTGACGTATCCTGTGTGTGGGGTTCTCGTTATGCTTGTCAGTCTCACAGCAGTGATTTCTCCTCTCACACTGGTGGTGATGTCTCTGGAGAGATATGTAGCTGTGTGCTACCCACTGAGGCACACTGCCATCATCACCATCAGAAACACAGGGATAGCCGTCATTGTGGTTTGGACATTCAGTTCACTAAATGTTCTCATTCGAGTTCTTTTGCTGGTAAACTTTCCATTTGAAGAGCTGGACAGCCTGCAGATGAAAGACTTTTGTGGCAGAGAAAGTATGTTGCTTGATCCATTGTCTGATCTTTATGACAGAGCCTCCACTTATTTTCTGTTTGTTTCAGCTGGTATGACAGTCACTTGCTCCTACATTGGTGTGATAGTAGCAGCCAGGTCTGCCTCTACAGACAAAGCTTCAGCCCAAAAGGCTCGTAAAACACTGCTGCTACATCTGGTGCAGCTGAGCCTCAGTCTCAAGTCGACTATACACAACCCCTTGCTCATAGCGATCTCAAAGGTCCTAGACAGGATAATGATTGTGCGCATACAAATTGTCCTATATATTTGTATTATCATCTTCCCAAGATATCTGAGTGCTCTAATCTATGGAATCAGAGATCAGACCATCAGACCCGTCCTCATATACCATCTCTGCTGTCAGTGGAAACGCTCAACTCTTCTGTCAGATGCCCCAACCAAGGCAAAAATCAGCATACTAATCACTTCATAGATAGATATTATCTTTAACAAACTCTTTTTGTTTGCTGCATGACATTTATGACATACAGTATATGAATGCTTACAATGGACAGGTATGACTACAGATTAGAAAGTAACTATATTTTTGTTTGGTGGTGTGCAAAACACTAGAAACACCTCTTAAACTATAATCTCAATCATAAACCTGTAGTTAAATCAATATTTCTCTTAAAGGGTCAATCAAAACTGAACATTTATATTTTTGTAAAGCTAGACTTTATGGCCGAGCTGTTGTCTTGGATTGCATTAGATTTGACAGGTTTAATGAAGAAAGTGGTCACTGACAGCTGTATGAATATAGTTACTGAACGAAAAACATTTGAACAGAACACCCAACTAACTCTATTATCAAATGTCAACAACGTTACAGGCCATGACGTTGAAATGTGATATATGTGTGTGTTTATTACATATTTAAAATGGATAACAATACACACTGTTTGAAAACGTGTAGAAAAACGAATTCAACAAACATAAATGTCTGCAATATTACTGATTGAAACTGCAGGACAAAATGTGAAAATATTTTTATAAGCATGGTTGTGGAAAATGAAAAAGCTAGAACAATGGCCTGTAGGTTTACTATCATGAAACGAGCCAATCAAATTATATGAACTATTTATGAGACTGCAGAGACAAAGTGAATCCAGGTCTCTTCCTGTAACAGAAAGTTTATGAGTCACCTCACACAACTCATAATATATTCATGACATTTATGACTAAACAGGGCACTCAACAGTCTTTTCTTCATAGCCCTTATAAAAATGTTCCTATGCAGGAATTGTAGTACCTTTAATCTTGCTTGTTATCTTACACAATTCACATGAACTTTTCCTTAATATACTTCACTTAGTTTGCCATGAAATCCTGCGTGTTACTTCTGCTTCTCCGGATTGAAAAGAAGAATATCACTTTTTATCATAATGTAGGACTAAGGGTGAAGACACAGAACAACCTAGACAGAGCCACCACCTCTGTTTTCTAGAGAGGAATCCCACAGAAGGAGCACAATGTTAAAGGACAATTCTGGCTCACTCATTAAATCTTGGGTCTTATTTTAGTAACCTTGGTCCTCATTTCTGACAGTTGGTATAACCAGGGGTGCACATAACTTTTTTTGTGAGATACCCAGATGAGTACCAGGGGATAGTGTTTGGTACTCACCCCTGCAGCGCGTGGTCCTAATAAGCGCAGTCTTCCTCACTGTCGTCCTCAGTCCCCCCCCACTGTCCTCTGCTTCAGCTTCTTGCATGGTGGATGATGAAGATTCGCCTTCCTGTCTCTGATTGAGCCTCCGAGCAGCTGTCTTCTTGACTAGCTTGTTTATTAGCAATGGCTTTTGCCACATTCATGTGCTCCTTGCCCTTGATGATGCTTAATTACAAAAATTATGAGTTTCCATTTAGGGGTGTGGCTCTGGCGGTGCAGCAAATCTTGCAACAGGAAGTTAATGTAACTCTGTCATACTTTGTCCAGTCAGCCCCAAACTTTATAGGTTTGATAAGAGTCTTTGCCTAACCACATGTGTATGCTCAGTTGCAGTGATACAGCCACCTAGTGTTGACAGGAAATGTTATGAATTTGCCATGAAAAATAAACTCTCTAGCGCTGCCATACATTGTCAAAATTGCCTAAAACACTCTATGTTTGATAAGTGTCCGCGGCCTGAACAGATTTATATATTTATATTTGTCAACCTCATGTCACCACCTAGTGGTAACAGGAAATGTCATGTTTTACATTTTTCATGGACCCCCTCCTATCAGGTTGTTCACATATATCAAGATGTCAAATCTGTTCAAAGTCGTGCTTAAGAAGTTGATGAATTCTACAGTGAAAGTTTGACTTTTCGTTGGACACCTTGCCCCCATGGCGCAAATTTTGATGATTCACCTTGAAAAATGAACTTGCTATAACTCCAGAATGCATTGAACGCAGGCCTAAAACTTCACGTTTGATTAGAATCCAGGCCTAAACACATCTACATGCCCATATTTAGTCATAGCACCACCTAGTGGCAACACAAAACATCAACATTCTGGCCAGTTGATGGACAGCCTCAACATGTTGTGACAAAACACTTCAACCTTGATGATTCTAATTGCAAAATATTATGAGTTTCCATTCAGGGGCGTAGCTCTGACAGTGCAGCAAATGTTGGAACAAAGAAAGTTAATATATCTCTGCTATACTTTGTCCAAGCAGCCCTCAAACTTTACAGGTTTGATAAGAGTCCCAGTCTGAACACTTCTATATCCTCTATTTCAGTCATAGTCATAGCGCCACCTACTGGTGACAGGAAATGTCATGTGCAGGAAATCCTATGCGTGTGGCGGTCACCGCGGTGCCGGACTGCTTTGCCTGACCTGTTCTCGGCCCCCCGGCGGTGTACAGGGGTGCGAGGCCCGTTCAACGCTGCTGTGCAGCTTTAATTAATTTTGTGACAGGGCTATTTCACCAAAACCATGATCTTTTCCTCAAACCCAAAAAGTAGTTTTGTTCAAACATTACCAAAGTGGAAATATGAAAACAAAAAATAAAAACAAACAAAAAAATTAAATCAAGTAAGTGTACAACTAAGTAAATATAACTTTCTGGACACAACAGGAGACATACCCCTCTCTCTTTGGGGATAGTTCTGCGCTTGATCCATTCATCCACCACAACTCAAAGGCTACCTCATGAGGACTTGGTTTCTCTTCATAGTGTACACCTGACTTCTTAACGCTTTCCCAAAGATTTAATTAGCACCTAATGGCAGCAGACATTTACAACACTACCAAAATACGCATCCTAGATGAATGTGTCTTTTGAGTGAAAAAATAAGGCGCTTAGAGAGACACTGGGTGCTCCATACAAGTTAAAAAGCCCAATAGCTCCAGTGTGACTATTTATACCTGGAGTAAATAGACACTTACAGATTTTTATTCAAGAAGTTTTTACTTTTAACAATTTGTGATTCTCTAAAATGTAGAAAATAGTCTCAACAGCCAATCACGTGCTAAAAGCTCCCTAAACAGAGCCTAATAAATTGGTTCACTGTTGCATGGTGCCGCGTGATGGCTGCCTCGGTGTGTTGGTGCGCAACTTTTTTTGCTTGTTTTCTTTTAATATTCTAGTGTTATCCTGTCTTTGGTTTACCGGAGCTCTTTACACCAGAGAAGGAGCTCATTAACATCAGAAAACAACTCCAGTGGATTTTTCCCCTTTACTCCTGACTCACCTGTGGTGATGTATTGGACATTTTGGTCAGAGGTCACTGACCTGTTGCTCTCGCAGTGAAACAGCCGGAGGAGAGGAAAACGCGCCGGTGCGCCTGCCGTCTCCGCCGGCGCGGACTCCGCACACCGCTCCCAGGTATCTTTCTCTCCAGGGTGCTTCATCTGCCCCAAAAGCTGGATGAATTCAGCTACTGGTGCAGAAGATCAGAAGATCTTTTCTTCATCTTCCGTTCTGTGCTTTCACTGAGAACGTGGCTGTGTGGATCAATTCCGGACTCTGCGCTGGAGCTGGCCGGCTTCCAGCTCTTCAGAGCGGATCGCGACACAGAGCTGTCCGGCAAGACCAGAAGGTGGAGGAATCGTGTTTTTATGCAGAACATGGCTGGTGCAGAGACTTGACAGTGAATCCTGCAGCATGTTCTCCTGACCTGGAGACTTTCATCATAACAACTGCAGCCTTTCTATCTCCCTGTCGAGTTCCACCATCAATTCATTCTGGTCGGTGTTTCCATTCCACACAGTGGCCCAAGCAGATATGTGTGTGAGGGACCAACCGGACTCCTTATTATTGCCTTGGTGACTTTAAGCAAAGTGTAGACCTCACTCACGAACGCCCAAATACAGACAGTTTTTTAATTGCCGACCAGAGAGAGGGAACACTCTGGACCACTAGTTACACTCTGCACATCTGGTGCTTATCACGCCGTCCCCCGGGACTGCACTGGCCTACTCTGACCATGTCCATGGTTCCCCGTGATTCCCACATACAGGCGAAACTAAACCTGTGTGAACCTTTGTTTACAAGAACCTCCCAGAACCTCCAATTGCACCAATACCAGAAACAACACTTTCTTGTTACTGTGGACCATACTTGGAAATAAACGAGTTCTGATCTCCTATTGCTGTGCATCCATTCAGTGTTTTATACTGTGTGTATTATCATCCTCCCAAGATGTCTGAGTGCTCTAATCTATGGAATCAGAGATCAGACCATCAGACCCGTCCTCATGTACCATCTCTGCTGTCAGTGGAAACGCTGACTCTTTCTCTCAGATCCCCAACCAAGCAAAAATCAGCATCTAATCCTTCATAGATAAATTTGTCTTTAACAAAATCTTTTTGTTTGCTGCATGGTACTTATGACTTACTGTTTGAAACTGCAGGACAGAATGTTAGAATTATTTTACAGGCATGGTTGTAGGAAATGAAAACACTAGAATAATAGCCTGTAGGTTTAAAACTACTATAACTGAGCCAATCAAAATGTATTATAAGACTGCAGAGACAACACTTGGTGAACCCAGGCCTCTTCCTGTAACAGAAAGTTTATGAGTCACCTCACACAACATTTCATAAATTTAATGACATACAAGATAGTCTTTTTTTCATAGTCCTTTAAAAATGGTCCCTAGCAGTAATTGTAGACCTTTAATTTGCTTTTATCTAACGTGATTCACATAACTTTTACTTAATATTAACTTGTTTGATGAACCTGCTTCGTTCTTCGCGATTGCGAACAACTTAAAGAAGAATATCACTTTTTATCATAATGTAGGACTAAGGGTGAAGACACGAACACCTAGACAGAGCCACCACTCTGTTTTCTAGAGAGGAATCCCACAGAAGGAGCACAATGTTAAAGGACAATTCTGGCTCACTCATTAAAGCTTGGGCCTTATTTTAGTAACTTTGGTCCTCGTTTCTGACAGTTGGTGTCACATTGTACTCAACTAATTGCTGAGATATGACAATGTGTCATTCACCATGTAAAGAAGAACAATAAGCAATCAGAAAGGTTGTAACAAAGCCAACAGTTTATCCAGATGATCTAAATCACTTTATTGGAGGTCAAACTAAAGTAGTTGTATCTGAAATCTTGGTAATCATCCCTCATTGCAAAGAGGCAGAGAATGATTAAAAACTTTTATAAATGAGATGACATTAAATGATACATAAAAAAGTACAGTTTAGGCGAGCCATTGGGTGTTCCATACGGGTATAAACAGCCTAAGAGCTCCAGTGTGACTATTTTCACCTGGATGCAAAAAGACACTCAGATTTTTTATTCAAGAAAATGTTTAAAATATTAACATTTTCATCTGTTACTTGCCAGCTATAGCTTCAACACACATGACGTCACAAGATGGCATGGGCCAGTCAAATTAGAATATTATGGTAAAGGTATTACATCACCAATTACTAATACATTTACTCATTTTTACATGTGATGGTTGTACATGAAGTTGGGTGGAGGCACTGAGACCAAGGTTGAAATAGTGACTGAAACGTGGTCCATTAAGACGACATGTTAACTTCCAAGCTCCTTCCAAGCTGTTGCTCAGCTGTTGCTAATATCCTCATTTTATAACTGCAGCGTCATCTCACAAAATCACTGTGGTGGCATACGCATAAATTAAAGGCAAAGACTGTGCTGTGATTTTGGCCATTTTGTAAAATCATCATTTTGAGAGAAAGTTAGAAACAACAGAACATCTTTGACTCAAACAGCACACAGCCTCCGTCTGTTTAACAGACTACTGCCACTCGTTGAACAGAGTAGACACAGTGAGAGAGGGAATTACTGGCATTACTCTCATTTAAGTAGCCAGTGTTTGTCCAAAAAGTTGCTGAATTTGTTGCTTGGTGCTTCTTTTTTGAAAGTCTCTAAATCTAGCAACAAATGTGCTAAGCTGAGACAACACACAAACTGTAAACACAAACACCACCCTGATAGAAAATGTTTGCACCAATTAATTTTGAAAAAGCAACAGACAAGGGGGAAATTCCGCACTGATTATTATTATTATTTTTAACCAAGATTAATTGTCTTTTTGAGGCCTTTCCCATGCTCAAAAACTCATGAAGTTTTGCACACGTGTCAGGTCTGGTGAAAATTTCAATATATTATGGGTCTTCCCCATGTAGGCCCCAAATGGACCCATAGTGGCCCCTAGGAAATTTCAAAGGGGCCCTTCATACCCCTTTAGTTTCACCTATATGCACGAAAATCAGTAAGCACATGACATGCCAGGATGTAAAAAAAACCCTCTTGCACCCATAGTTCACACCCAACAGGAAGTCCACCATTTTGAATTCAATTTGCAATTTTGGTGTTGTTTTTGCGATTTAAGGGTCTCATACTTTAACAAACTCCTCCTAGGTAATTGATCGGATCGACCTCTTATTTTGTGTGTGTCTTCTTAAGACCGTTGCCATGTTAAATTGCAGAGCTTTTGAGTTTTAGTTGGAAAACCTGCCCATGGCAGCGTGGCGAATTGCAATGATTCGCCATGAAAAATCAACTCACTCTAGCTCCGGCATGCATTGTCCAAACTGCCTAAAACTTTCTATGTTTGATAAAAGTCCTGGCCTGAACAGATTTATATAGTCATATTCAGTCATACTCATAGTCCCACCTTGTGGTTACAGGAAGTGTCATGTTTTACATTTTCATGTGCTCCTCCTAGCAGGTTGATCAGAAAGATGTCAAACCTGATCAAAGTCATGCTTTAGAAGTTGATGAAGCTCTATGGTGCGGAAAATTTCAATGGTTCACCATGTAAAATCAACTTGATATAACTCCAGAATGCATTGTCCAAAAGGTCTCAAACTTCACGTTTCAAAAGAGGCCCGGCTTGAACACATCTGTGTGCTCATATTTAATCATACTCATGGCGCCACCTAGTGACAACATTAACTTTTACATACTCCTCCTAGCAGGTTTATTAGAGCCTCCTCAAATGTTGTGGCAAAATACTTCTAAAGCTATTGGGCTTTTTAACTTGTATGGAGCACCCAGTGTCTCTCTAAGCGCCTTATTTTTTGCACTCAAAAGACAATATGCTAGAATGGCGTTATTTTGGTAGTGTTGTAAATGTCTGCTGCCATTAGGTGCTAATTAAACGTCTTTGGGAAAGCGTTTAGGAAGTCAGGTGTGACACTATGAAGAGCAACCAAGTCCTCATGAGGTAGCCTTTGAAGTTGTGGAGTGGATGAATGGAATCAAGCGCAGACTGCTCCCGAGAGAGGGGTATGTCTCCTGTGTGTCTCAGAAAGTTATATTTACTTAGTTGTACATTACTTAATTTAATTTTTTTGTTTGTATTTTATGCTTTTTGTTTTCATATTTCACTTTGTAATGTTTAGGAAACTACTTTGTTGGGTTGAGGAAAAGATCATGGTTTTGGTTGAAATAGACCCTGTCACAAAATTAATTAAAGTCTGCCAAAGCAAGGCGTTGAAACGGCCTCGCAACCCCTGTACACAGCCGCCGGGGGGCCCGAGAACGGTCAGGCAAGCAGGTCCGGTCACCGCGGTGACACGCCACACGCATATAGGATTTCCCTGCACCATGACATTTCCTGTCACCTGTATGCGCATATGACTTATCAGACTACTGATATAGAGGAATATTAAGAAGTAGTTCAGAACTGGGACTCTTATCAAACCTGTAAAGTTTAGGGCTGCTTGGACAAAGTATAGCAGAGATATATTAACTTTCTGTTCCAACATTTGCTGCACTGTCAGAGCTACGCCCCTGAATGGAAAATTCATAATATTTATGCAATTTATAGATCTCAAGGTGTTAGAGTGTTATTGTCACAATCATTTTTGAGGCTGTCATCTAACTGGCCAGAAAATGTTTGATGTTTTGTGTTGCCACTAGGTGGTGCTATGACTAAATATGGGCATGTAGATGTGTTTAGGCCTGGATTCTAATCAAACGTGAAGTTTTAGGCCTGCGTTCAATGCATTCTGGAGTTATAGCAAGTTCATTTTTCAAGGTGAATCATCAAAATTTGCGCCATGGGGGCAAGGTGTCATGACGAAATGTTCGACTTTACTGTATGATATTCTTCATCTTCTTGCCATAGACTATTGACAGATTATGACATTTTGTGAACAACGCTGGATAGGGAAGTGGGTCATGAAATGTAAAAGCATAATCTATTCTGTTACCAACTTAAGGATGGTGACATGAGTGTTGTACAGAATAGTAGTAATATAATAGAAATCTTGTTTTCAGGTCCTGGGGAGACATCTTATCAAACATAAGAGTGTTTAGGCAATTTTTTTGACAATGTATGGCAGCGCTAGAGAGTTTATTTTTCATGGCAAATCATAACATTTCCTGTCAACACTAGGTGGCTGTATCACTGCAACTGAGCATACACATGTGGTTAGGCAAAGACTCTTATCAAACCTATAAAGTTTGGGGCTGACTGGACAAAGTATGACAGAGTTACATTAACTTCCTGTCGCAAGATTTGCTGCACCGCCAGAGCCACACCCCTAAATGGAAACTCATAATTTTTGTAATTAAGCATCATCAAGG